>JAAEAF010013545.1:0-30094 GCA_011037195.1 Triatoma infestans | reverse complement strand
TTCTTTTAAGACAGGATCACCGGACATTTCGGGACAATTGGTCATTACTATGTCGGGGATGTCTGTACAGATTTCTTGTGGTTCGTCAACGTCCATCGGTTCGGGGCAAATGGCCATTACTTCTTTGGATTCGACTTCGCATAGAATTTTATTATTACTAATGTTATAAAGGCCTTCTTTTACCGTGACCTTATCATTTAATTTTATATTCTCCTTAATTAGCCCGTATTTTAATTCCTTATTTTTTACTGGTAACTCTATGAAATTGACACCTTGCTCTATGTTGATTATATTTGGATCGTCGCTTGTGGCGTTAAGGGTGACTTTCAGGGGGATTGTGCCTTGGGGATAGGAAAGGACATTATTGTTTAGGTCTATACTCATGCCAAGTTCTTGCATGGTCTTATGGCCTAATAGGATGTCATATTTGTCTGAGAAAGGAAACAAATGGAATTTGGTTTGGAGGTTTACGTTGAAGGTTTCTAGGATGTTGAATTTACATGAGGATTCTCCCTGCTTCTTACCTGCGGGAGTGGAGATTATGAAGGGATCTTTTACTAATAGGGCGTTAGCGGGAACCACATTTGGATTGATATAGTTTTCCGACGAGCCTGTGTCTACTAGCCATTTGAGGCCGGATTTGTCTACGAAGTGGGGTAGTGATTTATTTACGAGGTTTAAGCTAAATTCGGGGGGCCTTCTTGGCTCTCGTGGCCATCGTCTAAAAAATGCTCAAATTTTTCTGTTATCTTGTCTATAGAGTTTTCCAGGCGGGAAAGTCTGTCCTCATATGTTTTACCTGGTTCAGTATAATTTTCAGGTGGGTCTTCATTTTGGCAGTGGGACAATTCGTGTGGAGAAATGTAGTCTTTGAAACGGGGTCTGCCTGCGGTTCGCATGGACACCATGTTTTGAGAGAAGTAGCCAGGAGGTAGTCTGGGTCGATTAAAGGGGTGCTCAGGATTGTTTGGATGATTAGGATGGTAGGATTGTCCAACGTTCGGTCGTTGCGGTTGGGACTGGTAACGAGAAGTCTGAGGAGTAGGTTCTATAGGTTTAGGATTATATTCAATTGGTTTGTAGTGGTAGCTAGGGGCTTGAGCCCTGGGGACGCTTGGTACCAAATGTTGTGGGCTTGGTCTGTAAGAGTATTGCTGTCTGTACGGCTGTTGGGGCTGGTTGTAAGGATTTGCTTTTCTGAAGGGTTGGTTAGGCTTTTTAGGGCCGTAGGAGGAATTTAAATTAGCCACAATAAAAGAACATTTGTTATAAATTATGCTCCGCACTTCGTCTAGAGTGTTGGGGTCGAATATCATGATATGGTTGCTTAATGTAGGAGGCAAGCATTTGTAGACATGAAAGATTATTTCTTTGTCTACTCTTGTTATTATTTGTTTTAGTGTGTCTGCTGTGAGTCCGTCCAGTTTAAGTCTAATATAAACCAAATTGCGCAGCTCCTGTATCCTATTGACGAAGTCAATGGGAGGCTCTCTAGCATGCATTTTCGTTTGGAAAATTTCATCTTTTAATATCTCGTAAGACCTCGAGTCGGCAAAACTTTCTCTTAAGTATTTTAATAAATTTAGTAAGTGGTCTACGTTATTAGAAAGGAGTACGTTTCTAGCAGGTCCTACTAATCTACTTTTTACTTTTATGAACAAGATATTATGATTATAGTCTCGTTCCGCTATATTCTCTGCACAAACTGTAGCGTAAGCACTTTCCACAATTTCACAAAAGAACGCCAGCTCTGAAGGGTTCCGTCGAAGTAGGGAATGTGGTCATAGTCCTCTTTGGAGATTTTATAATTTATTTGGGCCATTTCGGGGATCGTTTGGATAGTTTCTTTAGGAATGATTAATTTAGAAGGTTTAAGGACAGATGAGTTACTTACGGATTTTAGGCGTTGTTGTTGACTCGCCAGCTTGCCGTTCTTCAGTCGTCTGGGGATGGTCCTGGTTCCTGTGGGTTGAGTACTGCGAACAAGCCACTGATGTGGGAGCTGCTAGTCTTCTTTCAATGTGGGACAAATGGTCGCACGGTGAGACAAATGGTCGCACTAGACTTGAGCCTTCGCAGTCCCTGTTCGGGCGCCAGTTATGTTGCAGGAACCCTGACTAGCCTTTTTAAAAAGAGTTTTATTAGAAATTACAATACAACAATAATAATAATAATAACTGAACAATTGGTTATATATATGAAATTAGATGTGAACTATCTGGTGGTGAGTGGAGAACTGCCTGTCCGCTGGTCGGTGGCTGTATTTAGATGAAAGCAGCCTCTGCTGACTCGGCATTGGTACTTTTCCTATGGATGCGTCATAACTTTGATAACCAAAAAAAAAATGCACATACAGCTGCGGCCATAAAATCTTAGATGTCAATCTAAGACTCTGATTGATCGTCAGTCAATGTCATCTGATTGTCAGTTGGTGAAGAGTACACCCTTAAGTATTTGTAACCTAAATTTTTAGTTTTGTCATTTTTTACTCTTGACGAGAGCGTAACCGACGGAATGCGTTGGCGCAAGCTACGCGAGCGCCATAAACGAGATTCCTATCAACTAATCAGCATTCACTACTTGTTCACTGATGATTGTGTGGCGCGAGATGAGCGCGCTAATACGAATTATTATTGTTATCATCACGGTGATCGGACAAGAATATCATTTTTAGACGTATATTTAGAGTCTAAAATCATATATTAATAAGAGCAAAATATATCAGGGTGATATTAAATATATATGTATTAGATCTGGAACCCTAGGTATGAATATTGTTTTGGGTAGGAGTGGATGGAAAAACGTATTCTACATAAATATGTTGCCAAATTCCTCCTTTTAATTTTCCATTCTTTTTTTATTGAAGCCGTATGATTTAATTTGCCATTCCTTCACATAATAGCTGGAATTCTATTTTTAACTTTTTATTTTAAACAAATCTCTAAGTAAAGACTAAGATTTGTGTAGGGATTTTGCACAAATTGTTCTCCAAAATTCTTTTTTCTTATATTAAAAATTAAATTATTGATTTGACTTTTTTACTTTCTCTTACTGCTATAAGAAAAAGTATTGCGATCATGTCAAATTTTCAATATCGAGTTTTTTCACTGGAAAAGTATGCGTTTTAGAAATTGATCTATATTTATGTGCTTCGTAAAATTTAAAAAAGCGAAAATAGCAAAAAGTTCAAACTTGGTATTTTAGTTTGAGTGCTTATCTCGGGACCACCCGACAATAAAGTTTTGATCAAAATCGGTCAACCAGTAAACACTTTTCTGATTGGATTTTTCCGTTTTCTATGTTTTCAGTCGAAAACAGCATCAACGATTTTCTTCAAAAAAAAATTATAATAACCGTAAATATAAAAAAAGAGCTACAACTTATATTTGTAACGTTTTTCATTTAAAAATGGTTTTGGAGTTGTGGGAGGGGTTATGTTTTCCTCTAAAATGTTATAATAAATCTGTATAGTATTAATTATAATGAAATATGATGCCAAAGTTCCGGGTTTAAAGAAAATCGTTTCAACGAAAGTGGAACTTTACCGAAAAGTCTTTTAAGTTTTTTTGCGATTTTCTCCATAAAGACTCCAACGAATTTCATTAAAGTCGTTTTACTAAACCATACATACAGAGACCTATCTATCACTTTTATATTAAGCAGTCTTCCAAATAGTCTTCATTTAAATGGGGTTTTGGTTTATACTTTCCTCTAAAATGCTATTCCAAATTATTATGCTCACCCTATCCTCTATGTAATATTAATTAGAATTAAATATATCACCAAAAATTTCGAATTTGAAGAAAATCAGTTGACTGGAAGTACGATATTACTGAAGAGTTTTTCAGTTTTCAGCGATTTTCTCCCGCTAGAGACTGAACACACAGGTTTCGTAAGAAAAAACTTGAGAACTAACTTCAAACTTGGGATAAATAAATAACTTAAACTTGGGATACAAATATATCCCTATTTCTTTTGTTTGGAACTTTGTTTTCAAGAAAACTGATCTTAGAGAGAGATTCTCCATGGTGGTGGTAGGTCATACTTATTAAAACTTTACCTCTTAATAATAAGCCCACGCAAGAAAGGCATTATTATCTACGTATGCGAAAACTTGGTCCTTCTATTAAATATGATTCTATCGAATCCGCCCCTAGTTCATGACCGCCTGGAGAACGACTTTGAAAAGTTATTTTAGAACGATCTAACCAGAGAGACCCATTTGTGTGATAACAGGCCACGGTAGGTTCAAGAAACATCTGCACAATGTGGGATTATTTGATTCGAAGCCCATGTGTAGCCTGACTGTGTCAGTAGGAGGAGGAGACGGCCTCTCACCTGTTGTTTGATTGTGTCGCGACGGCAGAGTGTGTGGTACGAGATCTTCGGCACGTTGAGACGAGGAAATCGTAATTCAAGAAGGACAGGTGGGGAAGGTCCTGGACCTCATGAAGAGGGGTTGGATTCCTCTACTAGACATTAAGGGGTTGGCACAATAAGCCTCAATGGGCAGGCTGCAGTGCCTGGGTTAAAAGTTTCCCCCCCACCCACCAGTGCCATTCTATTCTAGGACGGTCTAAAATGTCCTGTAAATATTTAAACAATGCTGGTTGCTCTTGTCAAGAAACATTTCAGCGGCGAAGCCAGCTTTGTTGGAATTCCCATTACATGTGTTTTACTAAATTACAACTCATTCCACCATAAATACTATAGAATAAATCTGTGGCTTAGTTCTAAAAGGGCCAATATCAAAAACCACTGTTTTCTGTAAATGAGCATTGAGAATTTAACAATTTCTTTTGTGAGATGTAATAAAAACCTAACAATTCCAGGATAATGTTTTTTTCGTATGTTTGTTTTTTTGTGATGATTAATGTACACTAATTATGATACCTGTAGGTGCCATCGTATATTTTTTTTCTCTTTCGATATATATATCTTTCACATTGTTAGATCTTAGACATTGGTCATTATAGAATGAAATAGAACTCAGTGAAAAATGCTTGTAAGTTCCAATAACTCATTTTAGTGAAAAATTGAGATCGGCCCTTTTAGAGCCTCACAGAAATGTTCCACGATAAATTGCCTTAGAATTCAATAAATTGATTTGTTTTTTGATACTCATACAATTTTCGCAGGCTATTAAAAATCTTCCATTTTAAAACACTATCCAATAATTTCACAACTGAAAAATTTGAATCTTCAACAAAGAACGAAGGAAGACGAGTACTAATTAAAAAAAAAAAAAAAACTTACTCAAAACTTAAATTAAAGTTTTTAGATAGAATATATATTTATTAAATTACATATACTTACAAAGTTAATTACAAAGTATAATACAGATCACTTGAAAAATTATATAATTACCAAATTTTTAACGAAAATATGTTTCATTTATTAATTGTAAAATTAATTAATTAAAAAAAAAAACAAAAAAAAAAAAAAACAAAAAAAAAAAAAAAAAAATTTACTACAAGACATTTAAAAATCACTTATGGAATTTTGAAAAACTAAAAAAATCTGGAATTACTTCTCCAAAAAAAAAAAAAAAAATGAACTTCACAATAAATTAAAAAAAAAAATGAGTATTATTTAAAACTGATGAAACATTTCAGGATAATTTTTTTTTTTTTTAAATAATTATTTTGTAAAATAATATTGAGATATATAAGGCAGCAATGGAATAATAAATAGGAAAGGAATTTTTGCTACTCTGTTAAGTCTTTATCAAAAAATAAAATTGCATAAAGAGATAAATAACAAAAAAAAAATTAAAAAAAAAAAAAAAATCATTATATAGCTAATAAAATGTAGATATTCAAAATGAAATGGCTTAGCTATAAAGCGTACTTTTTGTTTTAATTCATAATAGATTCTGGAATGGTTAAAGGAAACCATTTAAGATCAAATGGAAAGGCAGTGTGTACAGTTTTTATTATGCCTAATATTAGAAATATAATAAAAAGATATATATCTCTCTAAATATTGCTATGGAATGTTTTTTGTTATGATATTTATTTAATACAAAATCTGAAGGACGGAATTTTGGTTCCTCTGAAATTTCCTTTTTTGTTTCTTTTGTTTCAATTTTGGAAATAATTAAAAAAAAAAAAACAAATTTGGAATGATTATAAGATATGTTTAATGTTGTTCATTACCTTAAACCGAAAGAAACCACAATAGTTAAAAGAAGGTAACATGAAAAGGAAATTTACGAGAAGGAGCAGGTACAATAATAATTTAAACAAATTTAGTAAATTTATCACACTGAAAAATAATTTATAACTGAAAAAAAAAAAAAATCAACAATCTAATAAACTAAATAATCTAGAAAAAAAAAAAAGTTAAATATTTTTTTTTATTTACAAATTGAATCTAACAAAATATATAAATTCAAACTAGCATCTAACTTTTTTTTTATGTATAATTCAATTTTTATTTACACAATAAAATAAGATCACTAATAAATTAAACCAAACACAATTAATTTAATTATTGTCTAAAAGATTTTTTATTATTCGAAAGAAAAAAAAATAATCACATTCAGACAGGTTATGTTCTGTCTGTGCGCGATATTATTTTTTTGATCTCCAAAATTTAATTTTTTTCCAAAAAATGGAGATAAACAAAAAAATTATATTAAATGAAAAAGGAATCACATTATTTCATTTTATTTTTTTATTATTATTAAATATTATCTTTAATTTCTCATCCCTTTTCTTTTTTTATTTCTTATCAGATTTAAATTATTTTTTATTTATTTCTAACATAAAAATGGAATTCAGTTTAAAAAAAACTATAAGTAGGATCACACTACTTTTTTTTTCCCGCAGGATTCTCGTTTTTTTTTCCACGCAGAATCTTTTTTAAGTGTATAGTTATAATAATAATTATTATTAAAAAAAAAAAATACAAAAGTCAACAAACATACACCTTTCTATACATAAACACATATTTAATACTGTTTTAAGAAATAATATCAGAACCTCAAAAAAAAATTCAGCTCTCAGTCAGGACGATATTCTCACAAAAATTATTTTTATCCAGCCTATTCATTGAATAGGCAGCTTTTTTTTTTTTTATGAAGAATAAAAAATAAAATATTTTATTAAGGCAGCACAGCCATGGATTTTTTCTATATTTATCGTCATTGTCTAATAACGGCTGGTTTATTACAATAACCTGGAAAAATAAAATGTAAATTTTTTTGTTAGACTTGAAGAATAAAAGACTTTAAGGATATTTCTTAATTATAAAGACTGATAAGGACCAAAAAAAAATGTAAATATAATAAATTAAATGAATATGCTAAAACTTACTCCTAAGCATGTTATACAGTTCCTGTTCAGTACAACAATACTGGAAGTTGACTGGCTGAACGGCGCTGAATACATCAACCACACTGGGTTTTAGTTTATAAAACAAGAGCGGTTGATTTCTTTTAACGAAGTCATCAATTAGCGACTTCACTCCCTGTAAATAAATTAAAAATTTTTATTATTCCATATTACAACGTGATAATGAACATGTGATAATACTGGAAATATTCTCCCATAAAATTAACTCTCTGGACAAATCAGGGCAGATTTTAAGATCGGCTATTGTAAAGTCCTTAATAATAGTTTGATAAATGAGACTTTACTGTGAGCCCAATCATCTGTTCATAGATTGCGGTCAAATCTTTTTGGAGATTCAGATTGTAATTCCCTATTTGAGGACATGTACTTTTTTCAATCCTTGAATTGGTGGGTTAAATTATAAAAAAAAAGAAGTTATCTGGTGGATTTAGTCATCTATTCAATGATTTTAAGAAATTTTCCATAGACGAGGGATTTGCATCTGGATCATCTACTAATTACTGTTATTGGTATTTGAAGAATTCGATTCTGTATGCGTTTAATCTCTCGAAAGGAGATAAATTTGCATCTTTAATTATAATTATATTTATTTATTTTTTAAAATGAAATTCCCTTTTTGTTATGTTTCAGTATTGAAAACATGAAATTATATTAATTTTCATCAATTGGGCATATTGTAATTTTTTAAAACTTTTTAATTTCAATTCCGACTCAAACCCTAGACTAAGATGTCCAAGAAGCTTTCAACCTTATCCAGCACTAACAGATTATAGCTCCCTTTTAACTGGAGATCGATTTAGTGGTGCCAATCAATTTGACAAAGAGAGAGCCCATTCCTATTGTCTAATCTAATATTATAACTTCCCAAATATCTTGCATTAATTTTATTTATATCTGATGCTAAACTACTAATATATTTATAAAATATTTATTAATAACAATTACATACTTTAGCGGCTGTAAAATCAGCTCCTTGTACATGTCGACTGTCAATCACTACTGGTATAGAACTAGCACCTTGTTTAACTCCAGCCTTCGAGATCATATTCCTTACATATTCTACAGATGGGAATACAAGACTTCTATCTGGTGTTATTACCAAATATTCACAACCCCAATCAGTCTGTAATAAGATTTATTTTTAACATGTTTTATTTAATTAAGATAGAAAGAATATATTCAAAACTCCAAATCTTTAATGACGTAGAGAACTAAATATAGAAGATGTAAAGTCATATAATTTGAATGGCTCAACTTACTGTGTGTTTTTCTACTTGCACCGAAGGTCTAGCTGAAGCATACAATAAGAACAGTAAGTTAGTACTAATTCCAATGACAATGCCAAGCTCCAATCTCAATAACAGACAAGATATAAATGTTGCTGCTGCTGGTATCAGATCAATTTCTGCAAAAAAAAAAAAAATATTTATATACATTCTTCTAAGTAAAAAATACAAGAAATATGAAAGAACAAATATGTAGAAATTGTTTTACTTACTGTTGGTCCTCCAGATGGGTTTAACAACATGAAATTCCACCATGAACACCACCGCAGCAATTATTACTGCAGCCAAAGAAGCCTTGGGGATATAGTAGAAGTAAGGAGTAAAGAATTGAAGTGATAACAAAACAATTACACCTGCAAAAATATAACAAAATAAAAGTTTATTAGAGTCAGTATATTTCAGAATAGAATAAAAGATTTTTTTTTTATTTGAAAAACGCAAATATTTATCAATTAATTCCTTTAAAAGCAATGTATTTAAAACGATTAAACCAGTCACATATATTTATAAAAGTAATCAGGTGCATATTTATTGATTGCACGCCATACTTTGGTAATAGTGATAACAAAAAAGAAGGGACAAATCAGAACTAAAAAAAAAAACTCTTATCCTACTCCAATCCTTATCAGATAAATTTACTATTAGATCACACTGATTAATATTAGATTTCATTCCTTCTCTTACGCATTTCAAGTATTATGAGGAAAATAATCTGTCTAATTTGAATCACTACTAGTGTGACTAGATAAAAAGTAATGCTTTTTTAAATGTTCTTTGCATAGAATGAAAAAGTTCGTCAATAATGTGAATAGTAAAACTGCATGGTTCCTTTGCTTAGAAAGATTCGGCTGGGACGATAAGTAAAGTATCTCATCCACAGAGCGATCGCTTGTCTCGAGGAGATTTGGGCATTTCTGCAGTAAGGAGTGGGAATTTTTATCCGAAAAAATAAACTTACTAATTGGGTTTGGATCTATCCCAATTCTATTAAGGTCTATTAAGGTGAGAGGTTTGATAGTCTAAGTCTCAATAGATGGACGTTCAATAATTTGCAAAGACTAGCTTGTATACTCAGTGCATACTTTTAAATAGAAGATTGTTCTATATTATCTGTAAACTAGTAGGATGTCCATGTATTGGGCTACTAATAATAGTGTCGCTGATATGAAACTATACTAGCTGGTTTAATCAAAGCCTTTTTTTGGTATTTATCCTAAAAATATCGTAATTGAAATAAAGGAATTCGCTTTAGTTCACTAAGATCTTTAGAACCGAATAGAGAATTTGCTCTGGGATTCATGGGGGGGTTTACAGAGTGTTAAGATCTCAAACGCGTACAAGGTATGCCACAACAGTACAAGCGAAAATTTTGTTTTGGAAACTTGGTTTTCAATGGATTTTTTCCTTTGTTTTTATTCTATTTTTAAAACATTTTTAATAAATATATTACCAGTATACACTCCGCCAAGAGTAGTCCTAACACCACTTGCATTATTGACTGCACCACGAGACAATGCACCTGATACAGCCATTGAGCCAAAAAATGAAGAAGCCATATTACAAAGACCCAGTGCAAGTAATTCCTGTGTCGCATCTATACTTCGGCCTTCAGCTAAAAAGATAAAAAAAAAAAAACGATATAAAATGCAAAATTAACATACGATTATGTTATAATAAAATAAATAGTAGAAACAAATTGAAGATAACTATCAACAATTTGAAAATGTTTATAAAATCACTAAAACAATATTTAAACACATTATGAATAGCTTTAATGATTATTTTATCTAGAATAATATCAAATGTAACTATCGATCAAATTCAAATGAAACATTTTTGCTTTACAATATACAAATGTCGAACAAGTTTTTTTTTTGATACCTTGTTTGATATAGTAAATTTATTACCATGCTTTACTTCTTAATGTCCGCCCTACAATATGATAAAGGTTTTCTTTAATATTATCCACATAGCTTACCAAAATTAAAATTACCGTTATATTTCTTGTACAAAAAAAATGACTTAATTTTCAATAAAAAAAAAATTTTTTTGAAATGGAGTTTTAATCAAAGTGACATTAAGAAAAGGTCATTTTTTACACTTGTTAGTGATCACTTCTTGCCTGATCAAGTTCCAAATAATAATTATTAATTTTACTTTCTTAAATTTAGAAAATCCAAGAAAAATTTTTTTTGAAATTGTTAGCAGTGCGGTAGCGTTTATACGCGCTATTAACACGAACATTAAAGAACACTTAAAAAGTAGCTAGAGGTAACGATGCAATTTAATTTATGTTTAATGATAGTTGCGCCATTTTTTGTGGTACACTTAAGCAGGGTGAAAGCTGTCTTTTTGTTTACCCTAGTTGAAAAATATCTTCATATTATCTCTAGTTTGCAATAAGCAGTAATGACTGCATGTAACCTTTTTTTCCCCCTCTAAATGATAGTCTAATAGCTATTTTTTCTCCCTTACTGCTTGCATTCAATTCTCGTGGGAGCACAAAAATGTTAATCCAGATCATGAGAAAAGATGGGAAAAGCTATAGTTATTATCTCATAGCAAAGGCCAGAACTAACGTCGATAAGGGCCCCCTAATAAAAAAAATTGTGGCCTAGGAGAAGTGCCTTCAAGGGCTTCTGTGCCAACAGTTTAGTTTAATCGTCTTAAATAAAAATAAATAATATTGTATATTAATTACGAGCATTAATAATAAAATTTTAGTTTTCTCCTGTCACAATTTTATACTAATCAAAAGATTTATTTACTAAACCTGATTACTTACCAAAAACTTTTGCTAAAGAAATATCCTCTAATAGAGACAATAAGGGTAAAACAATGATAGCTGAACTGAGGTTTGAGCACATTTCAAGAAATGTGTATGTTCGATTGCCAGATTCAACTTGAAATGGTGGCATCTGAACTGAAGGAAGTCCTTGTTTTACAACTCCTAAAACAATTATATAAAATAGTTACTTTTTAAATACAAATTCTTGCTTAATGTTAAAATAATAATAAAAAAATATGATCGCACATTATTATTTTTATTGTTATCCAATTCGCAAATTATAATGGACAACTTTTTATTCAAAAGTTGAACATTTTGTTTAAAATAGTAATTGTTCCTAATAGTAAGAGTTTGAACCGTTAAAGTACTTATTGAAAATAACACTTTCATCAGCTCCCATCCCAATGCGCCCATGGAAATTAATACCGTGATGAAATGTTCCAAATAAAATTGAAATATATGGGCAATAAAATTGTCAGGATTCCAGAAAATCGCTAAAGCCCTTTTTTATAGAGCGCCCACAGTAGTGCATGGTTTGATCCTCCCCCTCAGATAAATATTATAATAATCTCTCCGTAGCATTTATCAATAGGGGCCATTGATTTGGCCGTGGTGATTTTTCTAGAAAACTTGGGTGACCATAGACTGGCTACGAACTGCTAAAGACCATAGCGCAGACGAAAGTACAACCAATTTTTCCCAAGAGCAGGACTGCATCTTCTATTATGCTTTTTGTAATGTTCTGGCGGAAATTAAGATTTCTTCTCGCAAAAATAGGCAGAGAAGAAAAATAGTTACAAACAGAGGGGCTTAATATAAATAAATTCACTACAATGAATTTCTAATTTCTAGCTTAAGATGAGAATTATAATTAGAATAGCAAGATATTAAAAATGAAAAAAAAAAATGATTAAAATTTACCTGAAAGTACAAAAGGACATTCTCCATGAGCGTTGAGGAGATATGCCATAAGGGCACAAACTACAACAACTAAGATATTCCTTGCGGTGGATATGAACCATAATACTTGTGCTAATAATTTCTGGCCAGGAGTTCGATCCTTTGTATCTCTAGGACCAACAGGAATATCCTTGACTTTCTGCAACAACAAAAAAAAATCATTATAATTTAAAACACACATCGAGATTTTGGAATAATTAAGGAAAATAAAATAAATCTAAATATGGTAATTCCTAAAAAAAAAGTTTTTGTTTTTTTATTCTTTCTTCAAACTTGGATTAAGATAATGCAAATTACAAAATAAAATAATACTTAAGAATACATACCCTGAGCGCCAGAAGAACTAACATACAAACAATGCCAAGTATGGTGTCCCATTTCTTGGTTTCTCCAATGTGACCTGCTAGTTGATCCCAGACATCAAGGAAATTGCTAGCAGAATAAGTGAGACCAAGTAAATCTTTGATCTGGGTAGTGGCAATTATAATTGCTGCCGCTGATGTAAATCCAACTGATACCGGCCCAGAGATGAAATCTATCAGAAATCCTATGAAAACAAAATAAAATATTTTAAATTTTTGTCAACATGATTGTAATGAAGAATTAAACTATTTTGTTTCGGAATTTTATAATATACTTCAATATAATACGAGTAATATGACTTTAGTATTGAGTATTTGGGATATTTAGCCGAGGGAGCCTTAATGTGCCTTGGATCCAGTTTTGTTTGACCCTTTCGACATATTTGCTCCTATCTGGCCTAGCTCGCTCTACCAAATGGGTGCACAAAACCCTTCATCCTAAAGGTAAGTCTACCTCCTGTAGAAGAGAGATGTTCTAACACTCTAATAGAACAGTCGAATTAAACGTCTAATCCTTGCGTGTCTTCAGTATAATATTACACGTAGCGTTCAATTTTACAGCTGTGGCGGCGGTTAATGCTATCTGTCTAATAATAGTGTTATTCAACTAGAAGTCAGTGACATCTTCTTCGTCAGGCCAGCGTTTGGAGATTAAACCATTTATAACTATAAAGAATACGAGTTTCATGATGGCGCCACTTTCAGCTTTGCTAGGTCTGATTAAGAGGGCGAAGCTGAAGCATGTGTTATAATCCCAGGGGATCCACGTTTTCAATCTAATCTAATCTATTAGGATTTTATAAGAAACTTTGAAGCAAAAATTAATTTCATATTTCTCAAAAAGCTTTCTTTTTACTTTAAAATGCCTTAATAAATTAAAAGCCAGAGTGCACGTAATAAAGATCTCTATAAAGGACAATTTCTCATTTTCTATTTCACGCTTTATGGATCCAGTATTGTCCAATAGTATGGTTGGTTCACTATGAGCTAGTTGTCCCACAATAATAGCAGATGCTGAGACCTTGATCATTCTGTGGCCTATTGTTACATTTAACTGACAAGTGGCAGACACACCCTTATTTTTAGAATTCTCTGTTGTGAATGAAATTAATTTAAATGACGATTTTATTTTATTTTTTTTTGCTACAAATTTGGGATACTAGAGAGTTTCTGCTATAATCTTGTACGACCCATTTTTTTTTTTAGGCAAGATTTGTAAATATACATCTAAATTTTCAAAATCCAGAGCCATTTTTTGTTTTTTTGAACAAGTTAAATAAATATCCTGTAATGTAAATTAAAACATAGTAATTTAATGAACAATACTCACCGAGCTGTAAAATGCCCATCAGCAATTGTACACAGCCAGTTAGAAAGGCTAGAAGTATTGCACCCGAAGCACCTAGCCCATGAAGATTCTCTCTAGTTAATATAGCCATTATAGCTGTAGGGCCTATCGGACTATCCTTACAGCTGCCGAATATTGCGTATATAAAACAACCCACGAACGATGAGTACAGACCATACTGTGAACAAAAAAAAAATAAAAAATAAATTTTTAATTAGCAGTAAAAGAAATTAATGAAGAAAAAAAAAAAACCTGGTGTGAAACACTCGCACACCTTTCTCTATCACTGCAATTTACATAGTCATAATTGACAAACTTTCTTAAAACATAACATTTACTAAATGTTAAGTTGCCTCAATGTTAATATTAAGGGGAGACTCTAAGCTAATAAAACTTCTTATTGGGGGGGGGGGGGCTTAATCTTCCAGTTCCCTTAGATCCCTTCTAAAATTAATTGTATGGAAAATAAACTTTCATACAAGAGCCTTTGTATTAATAGTTAGTATATAAAGTTAATGAAACCTTTTAGTTCTTTATGGAGAAAATAGCAGGAAAACTTGCTAAACATTTCAATAAAGTCACGCTTCCGGTTAAACGTTTTTTTTTTAAACTCTGAATTTAGACAACACATTTAATTCTAATATATGGATTTTAATATTCTAATAGATGATAAAATCGTATATTAAACTAAAATAACATTAGAGGAAAGCATAATCCCAACCCTCCTTAAATATGAACTTCCCTAAATAATACGTTTAAATAAAAATCATATACTACTATTAGAGGTACCAACCCTCATTAAATAAATTTCCCTAAATATGTTTAAATAAAAATTGTTGAAGCCATTTTCGAAAAAAAATATCAAGAAATCGAAAAAAATCCATTTATTAGGATGGGTAATTCTGGTTGAGGAATTTTGACAGATAACTTGTCAGATTTAATATGATCAATCGGATCCAATGGTGATGGCCAAAACCAAAACTGAATGTCAAGTTTGAGTTTTGTCTAATATTTTCATTATTGTCTATGCTGTAAACATATTTACATACGCATACAAGAGAGAGGAAGGAGAGAGAGATATTATTTTCAGTATTAACAGTAAGAGAAAGCAAAAATCTGTTGTTTATCTCTTTTAGCAATTATTACAATAATTATGCTAATTGAAAGTTTTCCTTCAAACTTGAATTTTTATTAAGTATTTATTTAGCCGTTGCAATAAATAGATGGTGGGGTATATTACAAAGAATATAGAAAAGATGGAAATCCAAATTTTAATGGAACTATCAACCCTCTACAATAATAAAATGACCGTATAGAGAGAAATCTCAAACCTGATAACCTTCTAAAACCCATAACCTTCTAAAATCCTGAATATTCTGAAATAAAATGTTTGCAAAAAAATAATGTCTTATATTTAGAATATATACTAAGTTTAAAGAAAATTTTTGGAGTCATTTTTTCAAGAAAATCTTGAATATCTTTTGCTGTAAAATCGATTTTCTTCTAATATGATATATTTTTTTAAACATAAAATTATTCTCTATATTATTAGTAGGTAATAGTATTATAGCATTTTGAAAAGAACATTAGAGGGGAACCATTACTTTTCATATTCTTTCTGTTTACATTTAATTATAATTTATCTTTTTCTCTATTATATGCCATTGTATATAGAATTCTTTTAGGAATTTCCCAAAAGAGATAGTTCAGTTTTTATTCGAATATTAAGAATTTTCTTTCTTTTAAATCTTTTGTTTAAATTTTGCAATTCTTTCCTTTATTATCAACTGTCTTATTTTTTTTTCTGGTCTTTTTGGCTAAGAATAGAAAGACAATAGCGTGGTCAAACAATAGTATTGGGCTGTTGACCCTGGATAGAATGCTCATATCATGGTGAGTTTCAATGTTACTAGTCTGATGCCCTTATTAACTTTTTCAAGACTTATTAGAATGGTTTTCCATTTTTAATTGTTTAGAAGATTATTTATTGTTTTCATTATTCTGGAATTACTTAGTGGTAGTTTATCATTGCTATTGAATATTGAATTGTTAGAATGTTTTTTTTTCCCCTTATCTTATTAAGGACAAGTAGATAATGAGTCTTCTACCTTCCACCTTTATAGATAAGGTAAATGGAAAAAAACCAAAAAAACTGAATTTTTAAGAAAAATGTCATGAAAACAATGCTATGTCAAAATTTTTGGAAAATGAATTTTATTTCTGGAATACATAGTCTTGTGGTCATCTTAGATATTTCAAAGTTTTTTTTTTTTGAGGGTCTGGATGCGCGGGTGTTACTATAATATTCTGTTAAAATATCATCAGAGGATTGATTTCGGACAGTATTTCTAGATTATCACGACGTAATTCTTATTGAAACTTAGTGTCCGGATCCCTAATAGTATCTAAAAGGAATTGTGGTGGTTGGTTCCGCAGAGCTGGAAAGCATCAGAGACATTTTCCGTGTAGCCTGCTTCATCGACCGGTTTCGGGCGTTCGCCCATCTTCAGGATGCGTTTTTTCAGACAGTGTGACAACACAGACTTGCACAGAGCAAATTCAGTTTAGACACTCAATTCTTTCCTTTATTTGCAATTCAGTGTGTAAACTGTTGAGTGAGTTGAGTAAATGCTGTGCAAGTCTGTGTTGTCACACTGTCTGAAAAAACCTGAAGATGGGCGAACGCCTGAAACCGGTCGATGATCACAAAATGAAGCAGGCTACCACGGAAAATAACTCTGATATCTAAAAGGAATATCAAGTTCATCATACTTCCTGACTTTTTTTTTTTGTTTGGGAAATATATTTTATAACACAACATAACGCGCACATAAAACAACACAAATAATAAACACACACATAAAAACGCTGTAACATTTTTTTCATACTCTCAAAACTTGAAAACAACAACTATTTATGGTGAATTTTTTTTTATTTTGAAAAATTTGACACTTTCATAATATTTCTAATAATTATGGAAAGCAGTAAGTGAAGTTAAAATAATTTTGGGTGAAATATGCAGGCGATTATCTCTTATTACTGTTTAATACAATAGACAACACGCAAATTTTTTTTTTGTTTCTTTTGCAGAATCTATTATTATTAACATTGCTTAAAAAAAAAAATACTTCTGTATGTTATTACCTAAAAGAAATGCTGCTAACTTACTGGTTGTTAAGTAGAAAATAATGAAAAAAAAAAAAAATTAACTTAACCTCAAACAGAGGAAACCATTTAAATAAAAAATAAGAACAAAGTTAAAGAGTGATTGTTATTTTAATTTTATTTTTATCATAAAAAAAGAATAGGCATAGCTATATATATATATGAAGCAACTTTAAATATGTTCTTGCCTTTTGTGAAGAGAATTGTCCTGTTCTTTTTTAAGGTTACAGTTAATTGTTAAAGGCCATATCAAGTGGATTCTTCTTTTCTTTTCGAATTAATTTTCTTTATTTTCTCTGAACCAGTTCTTTGTGACAAACTTCTTCTTTTATCTTTTTTTATAATATTGTAAAAAAAAAAAAACTTTCTTAACACACACTCATACACACTAAAGTGTAGTTCTATTTTTAAGCAAAAAAATCTCTAAACGTGATTTCAGCCATTTTTATTTTTAATTTATAAGTTAACACACTGCTTATTACAAACATAATTTGTCTTCTACAAAACAAGGTTAACTGTTAAGCGGTCCCTATACGATCAATAATATTGTCAATATTGGTAACTGACAATATAACCATCAATACTCGTGCTAACCTGTCTCAATACTTCATTACCTTCCACGATCAATATTTTTGTCAATAACTTTGCTTTGCTTTACTTCTGCCACTAAGAGAGTGAATCTGCGTGCTTTAATCGGTTTTGTGCCTTCCAAAAAAGTGAATAATCGTTCAAAAGCTTCGTAGCTATTATTTTGGCGTTTGACACTACTCGTCAAGTGAAACGCAAGTAATGGATGAAAGAATGGTTGAAGAAGAGAGATGAATATTTTCATTTAGTACTTTTGAAGGAAATCAGCCTCTGCGATGTTGAAGATTTCAAGAACTACTTTCGAATGGATGAACCTACCTTTAACAAACTGTTACAGATGGTTGAACCAATTTTTGAAAAGACAGGACAGAAATATGAGAGAAAGTATAAGTGTTAGGGAAAGATTAGCCTTAACCCTGAGGTACTTGGCCACAGGAAGAAATTTTGAAGACTTGATGTTTTCACTCATAATGTCCCCAACAACTATCAGCAAAGCTGTAATAGAAACCTGTGAAACCTATATATATTATGTCCTACAAGACTTTGAAAAAATTACAATCATCTTTAAAGAATGTATTTATTGAAGTTTTATTTTAATACACAAATCTTTCCAAAGTACCTTTGTAAGGTATTGTACCGCTGTTGTTGAGGTTAGTTTCAACGTTGTATAAAACTACTGAACTCAGTATTGATGGAAATATTGGCGCCGCCCCTACACGGTCAATATTATTGACAATATCCCCTCCAATTCTCAGTATTGATACACAAAAATCAGAAAATCCGGATTTCATCAATATTCTTATCAATACCGACCGTCAATACAATTTTTTTCACCTTACATGGTCAATATTATTGTCAATACGCTAAGGTATTGTCAATATTATTGATCGTGTAGAGGCCGCTTTATATGTATTCTCTATTATTTATAACCGGAGGTATATTCTTTCATTTTAATAATTCGGCAAAAAAAAAAAATACTTAATAATTAAAATGATATCAATTAAAAAATAATTTATTTGTGAAAAAAAAAAAAAATTAAATCAAAAAGATTAGGTTGTTAGGTTAACCAACATGATCTTGAAATTTCTCTACTAGATGATCGACTTAATCTCTTGTGTTTGAGGTTAATATGAACGGTTTTCCTAAAATTTTAACAATGTATTGGACCTCATACCATTCATCATATTATATTATAATGAAATTCATCATATTTATGAAATATTTAATGAAATTCATCATAATTATTGATTTATGGTTTTTGCCGTTATTAAAATAATTTCTCTTTTTTAAATCTTGGGTACCACAAAAATGTATTTCCGGTTGAAAACTTAATTTGGAAAATTTGATACGATCACAATATAATGTACTTTACTCTTATAAAAGTAAGAGAAACTTATTTCTATACTTACGACATTTGTAAGAACACTTTTTTTTATTTTTTATTTTATAACAAGTTTGAATTACAAATAAATAAAACAATAAATCGCTCTCTTTAACAGTAAACAGAAATATGAAACATAACATTTAGTTATTATGCAAGTAGTTTACAATATAGTTGCTAAATGTTATGTTAACACATCTTCAACAAAGGAATTATTTTCCAATTCTTGTTTCGCAAAACCAATTGCAATCACAAAACTCAACTATTATTATTAGGCAAGAATATAAAAATAAAAAAAAAATATATTTAACAGTTATATTTATAAAAACATTGTTTCAAAATCAATAAAATGGAAATTTTAAATGTAATTTAATCTGATAAAACTTTAATATCAAATTACAATTGAATTCATAAATCCAAATATAGATTTCTTAATTATCTATCGTATCATTTTTATATAAGTAAATCTAAATCTTATTTGAAGAGGAAATGCATAATATTTTCAGGCACTACACCTTTCGAATGGAAATGACTTCATTTATTTTAATAAATATTGAAGTAATAAAAAACAAATAGTAATAAATTGTTACCATTCAATTTATGTGAATGAAATATTGAGATGCATATGCAACTATCTATGCATTGTAAATTAATATTTCATGCATATAAGAACTGATAATTAAAATTAAAACGAATAATTGAATTTCTTGTTTAAACGCTCGGGCATGAATTGTTTTCTCGACAAAATACTACGTAATTTCATATATTTTTTTTCTTTTAACATGAACCAAACATCGCTTAAAACGAAAAGATTTCACTTCTCGGACGAACAAATACACATGTTACTGCAGCAGTTACATCGTCACGCAGATTTTTTTGGCTTATTTTTTATCCTTATTAGACGGAACAAAATAATGGCTGCCACTGTTGCTAGGTTTCCGCTTGTCTTTGACTAGGTAAAGGCACCGCCATTGTTAAAACATTTCAGTTAGTTTTCGAGTCCGATGAATTTTTTTTTTTTTTGTTTTGTTTAATTTTTAATAAATAAACTTATTTTTTTTACGTGTACAATGGCAGAGAAATCGGAACGAAAACAAATCGCTATTTTATCGTTTAACACGATAAAATATTTCGGCCCCTTAGTTTCGTGTTAAACGTTTTTCACTGTCATTTCATATGTTTTAAAACATACTTGAATGTCTTCCATCTAATGTAGTACTAAGTACTAGAACAAGTGCCTCTTTGTATTGAATCCTATGTTGTAAAGGGATTATATCAAGTTTGGGCGCACTACGTTCCTTAGAATTTTTTAAGTTACTTTGATCTAGTAATATGTAACGGGGATTAGAGCCGGCTCTGGATATCCAGATCTCCCTATCAACGATATCTTAAAACCAGTTTTGTTACCCATGATATATGATGGTGTTAGTGGCCATATATTAGCAACACAATGTGAAACTTTATATTGCAAAAATTTATTCCTTTCTACAAAAAAAAAATACAGATAGAAATTTTTCATTGGACAGGTTTTTCTCTCGATTTAATAAATCTCGTGCAACATGGATTAAGATAGGTAGCCGCTCAAAATGTTTCTCTCAGTGCGCAAACATTTCTTTATCAGTAGCAAGCCTGGGATGAGCTACAAAAGGAGTATATATCTTTCAATTAGAAAATACATATTGTTAAATCCTGGTGACGAAATCATTTAAAAATTCCTCCTTTAATTGTAGTCATTATTACTTTCTCTTACTCCTAGTAAGCGGAAGAATTGTAATCGTGTCAAATTTTCGATATCGAGTTTTCACCGGAAATATCCGTTTTGAGGTCCCCTGAGTAGAAAAAGTGGTTTTTAGCAAATGGTCTATGTGTAAATAGGTATGTATGTATAAGAACAGCATAACTCAAAAACGAAAGAAAACCGTAGAAGGTTGAAACTTGATATTACGTTTAGGTATCACCATGGGATCTGACGGTGCGTTATCAGTCAAAATTCCTCAACCGGAAGAACCACTTTACTAGTTTTTTTTTTTTTACGTTTTTGCAATTTTCTCAAAAATAGCTCCGACGAATTTATTTAAACTTGGTATATCGATTTCACATACAAAGAGCTACAACTTTTATTTAAAACATTTCTCAGGGAAAATTCATTTAAGGGCACTTCTGGGGAAGGGGTGGAGTTAGGTTTTCATCTTAACTGCTATTTCCGTTTATTAGACAATTCTGTCATCTAAATAATGTTAATTAAAATTAAATATGTTGTTGATATTCCGAGTTTGAAAAAAAAATCGGATAACCGGAAGTGCTTTTGTTTTGATACTTTACTAAATGATTTTTTTACTTTTTCGCGATTTTCTCAAAAATGGCTCCGACGATTTTCTTGAAATTTTTTATATAAACTATACATACAAAGATCTACAACTTTTATTTAAAACATTTCTCAGGGAAAATTCATTTAAGGGCTTTTTAGGGGAGGAGTGGGGTTACAAAAGTCATTAGAAATAAATAGATGGCCAAAATTCCAAGTTTTAAGAAAATTAGTAAACCGGAAGTACGTTTTTACTGAACAGTTTTTCCAGATTTCGACGAATTTCGTTATATTTGGTACACAAACTATAACATTTGTCAATTATAATTTTGAGACCAGGAGTTAGAGAAAGTTGTGTGAGTGTTTCACACCAGATTTTTTTTCCTTAGTGCACTATGAATTTCAACTCTGCAACTTTATTTGTTCCCTATGAATAGTGTCATTTTTCATAACCTATATATCAATGGTTAACTGTATCAGTTCAGGCAAACAAATTTCAAGGATATTTCTATTAATAATACATCAAATAAAAACATATTTTAATGATACGGCATTTGCTAATATTTTGAATTAAAGAATCTTCAAGCAGTAAAGAGATTTATAAATGAAAAATTTAATTGAATTTAATAAACACGACATACGAACCTTTAATAAAATAACATAAAAGAAGATTCAAACAAACAATTAAAAAAAAAATTAGGATGTTATTTGATAAAATCAAAAACAATTTATAAAATAAATTATATGAAAGAGCTAGTTAATTAAATCTAGTTGTACGTATTTCATTACATTGTATAATTGTGTTCGTTAACTATGAAAAAGTGTTGTGTATAAGTAAATATACATGTTAATGTTTAGTTCCGATTCTTATCTGTAATAGTTTATAGATAGCAGCAGTGTAGTCCATTATTATTATTAATTTTATTAGTACAGTATTATTGTAATTAATTTACAGAACCAATTATTTTCGGGGCACCAATTAATTAATAATAATCTATATACATAAAAATTCAGCATCCGTATGTTTGTGGCCGCACAACTCGAAAAGTAGTCGATGGATTGACTTGAAATTTTTACACAACGTTGCATTTCTATGTGAGAGTGTTTCTATACTTTTTACTCCGAAGTTCCCACGGAACCGGGAAATTCCGAGCTAAAAATCCATTCAAACGGCGTTAGCACTTGCTTTTTCAGGTATTGCTGCTACGTTAAGAGAAGGAGGTAGGACAGTGCATTCAGCTCTTAAACTGTCACTAAACATGCACTTCACAGAAAACCCAACATGTAACATTTCTAAAACATCCAGGAATGGGAAACGTTCTTCGAGCGAGCAAAATCATTGTATGGGATGAGTGTACAATGGCTCATAAGAAGTCATTGGAAGCATTAGTCCATACATTGAAAGACTTGGGAAATAATCAGGTTCCATTTGGTGGAGCATTGGTGTTACTACCCGGTGACTTTAGGCAAATGCTTCCAGTGATACCTCGCTCAACACCAGTTGATGAATTGCATGCCTGCTTGAAATATTCAACTCTTTGGAGCACAGTAAAAAAAAAATCATTTAACAACGAATATGACAGTTCAACTTCAAAACGATCCAACAGCTGCCATATTTTCAAGACAATTACTCGAACTCGGTAACAGCACTATTACTACAAATCCAGAAACGAGAAAAAATCACCTTCCCATCTAATTTCTGCAACATTGTACATTCAAAAGAAGAATTAGTAGACAGGGTATCGAAACAAATTATCAGAATCACGCATGGTTAAGCCTAAAAATTAGACTGAGTCACAGCGAAGCGTGGTCGGGTTAGCTAGTAATCTTTATAATAAGAGAAAATCGTTGCAGTTGCGATAAGAAAAAATTTGGCTGATATTACAAAAAAAAAAAATACTGTTATCAAAAGGATTAATTGAATAATAATTATAATGATTTAATTTTGTTTTTTTTTTTTTTTTTTTTTTTTTTTTTTTTTTTTTTTTTTTTTTTTTGTGAAAATTGTGTTAAAATATAGCTTACCTCTGAAGGAAGACCGGCGACGCTAGCGTATGCGATGGCCTGCGGTATAACGGTGAGGCCGACTGTAACTCCGGCTAACAGATCTGCCACAGCCTTCTGACTACTGTAGCCGGATATATAAGAAATTATAGGCAATCTCTTCTTTAAAACTTTTTTGCTACATATCCTTCTATTTAGGTGTGGCCGTCTTCTCCTGGTGAATTTTGGACCTTCCGAACTTCGGCTGTCATCATCATCGTCCGGAACTGTTAGGGGTAAAAAAAAAAAAAAAAAATTAAAATTTTTTATAATGGTAGTGAAACATAATAAATTTAGTACAATAATATTTAATAATTAAAAGTACCACAATTATAAATTGTACTTTTGCGAGAAATAAAGTCCCTACTTAACTTAGAACTTCCCTTAAAAATTCTTTTATTTTCGAAACAGAAGAAACATTAGGGGAACAAAAAACAAAGTGAATAGGTCTATGTTATCATATGAAGTTTAAAAAGAATACCGGTTGTTCAATCAATCATTGAACCTCCTCATTATATACTTTCATGGACATCCACTGTAATTCGTAGAACAGTATGAGTCATACAGTCAAGTCCAGTCATTGAAATAGCTTATTATGTTACATGGACAGAATAGGTAACTTTTTTTCTTTTTTTTTTTAAGAGTAAAAAACAGTTTTGCACGATTATTAAATCAAATGTTCCAAGAAATTTACCTTTTTTATTTTTATTACTTTTTGTTAAATTAAAAAAAAAAAAGAAAGAAAAAGTAAATAAATTTGCATAGATCATAAATTATATGTTAATTAATATAAAAATCATGTAAATAAAAGAAATTCAAGTTAATTTTTTAATCATGGAATGTATAATTAATTCTATTCATTACATTTAAATTTTTCAACTTTCATGATTATATCAATTGGATGGTTTTATATATATATATATATATATATATACGTGATTTGATCGCTTTTAATCGATTACAAGTAATATAGAATTTTGTATGAATATTTTTTATTACTTTCTCTTATTCCCTAGTAAAAAGAGGAAAGTATTGGTATCGTATCATATTTTCGAAAATTCTATTTAACCGGAAATAACAAATAATTTCACCGGAAATACAAGTTTTGAGGCGGCGAAAGAAGCTCGGTTTACAAAATAAATGCGGATAAGACAATATACATGAAAACCGCAAGAAACTCACCCGGGCAACCAAGAAGATTTCATTGGAGATGATGAACTAATAAATCTGCGAGGATAAAAAGGCTTCAAATATTTAGGAACGGTTGTTACCGAGTAGAATATGTCGTTAGCTTCTGACATTAAAGCGAGGATCGTGGCAGGCAATATATGCTATTTCGCGATTCACAATATGTTGCGCTTTAAAGCGTTAACTACACGTGCAAAGCGTCTTATAGTGGTATATAAGGCGGTGATAAGACCAATAAGTTACTTATGCTAGTGAGACGTGGGTATTGACAAGGGAAGATGAACGGGCTCTGAATGTCTGGGAGAGAGGAAGATCCTCAGAAAGATTTACGGGCCAGTGAAGGAGCGAGATCGGTGGAGGATTAGGTCGAATGTAGATTTGAAGGGATCTATACCAGGAACCGGACTTGGTAGCCTTCATTAAGCAAGGGCGCCTTAAGTGGTTGAGTCATTGGAGCGGATGGAGCCGGAAAGCTTCCCAGAAGGATGCTTTATGTCACTCCAGGGGGGTCGACGTCATCGAGAGAGGGCTCGTATGTGGTGGCTCGATGATGTGGAGCATGGGCGTGCGTAGATGGCGTTTGAGAGCCCATGATCGAGAGGAATGGAGGAAGCTGGTTGAGGAGGCCCAGCTCCTTTCAGGACTGTAGCGCCCCAGAAAGAAGATACAAGTTTTGAGATTCCTTTGATACGATTTTTTTTTTTTTTTTTTTATAGAATGGAAGCTCCATTCCATCTTCTGACACAAAGATTTTTCACCAAATCCATCAACCGGAAGAACGACTTTAAGGAATGAATTTATTTATTTATTTTTTTTCAGTTCTTCACGAGTTTTTCTCAAAAACAACTCTAATGATTTTCTATTAAACCCTTCTTCGTATGGTAATTGTGAGTTGCCGTGAACCCCACCCCCACCCCCACTGTCATAGCGGTCACTTTTCTACCCCCTTCCAACTACCACCTTTTTATTACAGTCAAATGTGCAAGCCATTCAATCGATAGTATCGAATTAAAAGGAACTATTTATACCTCAAAATTTTTTATGATTTATATAAAATGTGTTAAAATAAAGCTCATAGTGTCCAAATTAATAACAATATTAGGTGTACATTAATAATACAGAAAAGACGATCTTCACACAACTTGCACTGATAGGAAAATGACCTTTAACCGTTATTTTTTTAAAATGTTTAATGTGTGTGTGTGTGTGTGTGTGTGTGTATGACATGCATGTTGTTAGAAAGGAAAAGAAATACAAAAAAAAAATTAGGTACAAAAATTAAATGAGAAACATATCAATTTTGTGTTGAATAATTATTGTAAACAAAGCTTGGTAAAAGAGAAAGCAATGATAAAAAAAAAAAAAAAATGAGAAAAAGTAAAATAAAGTAAGAAACAGAATAGGATAATATATCGATGTGTCATTAATCGGTACAGTAAACGTAAGACGTAACATTTGGGGATTATAGGGAGGGTGTAGTTGGGAGGGGTATGTAGAACAGTGTCCGCCATGACAGGGGTCATTAGAACTCTCACAATTACCCTTTCGTATCCTATTCTACTGATACGAATAACTTCTTTTTTTATTAAAAACATTTTCCTGGAAAGAGTAATTTTGGGGGGGGGAGGGAGATTCTAAGGAACAGTAGCTTTTCACTAAAGTATCACATCAGTTCAATGTATGTTTCCGCCACTTGTATAATATTTAACATTCATTAGAAGCATTGAAGTAATAAAATATATAATAAAATTGCTACTTTTTATGAATGGTTTTCCCTGGGATTTGTTGAACGCTCCAATAACTTCCTTAAACTAAATGCTCTTATAAAAAACCCAAACTTTTTATTTTTTTTTTAAATTTAAGGCACGTCAATATCTATGGTCATTGGCGCCCAGTGCCTTCGCAATGCACAGTGGACAATGTTCTCTCGCTACAGACAACACTGTCCCATCACCGAACAGTGAGCTGTAGTTCGGTTCCTAGGAAGAAAAAAATTTAAGGAGGTAAGTACTGGAATCGAACCCGGGACCTCCGCGTGGGAGTCCAAAGCGCTAACCACTGAGCTAATCTTTTTTACTAATCATTTTTATAAAATAAAGACCAAATAAACGAATAGGCAATAATGAAAATTTAGAAAAAAACGTATCACTAACTCGTGTTTTTTTTTTTAATTGCTTTTATTTGATTTTTTTTTAATTTTTTTTTTAGCTAGACTATACTGAGTTAATTTTCAGTACATATAATTAACAAATACTCTGGAAAATGATAACCAGATAATCACTACTCCAATTATAAAAAGAAACAAAAGAATTATGAAGAAAAGGCCTTGCAAAAAAAACATTTTCCTTTGATAATCGTTCAAGGTACCGATTATGTGCGTAATATTTTATTGTCATAGAGTAACACAAAGAGTATGATAATAATAAAGTACAATCAGAACTATTTAGAATAGATAAGATAAAGAAAATGAGAAAGACCCAAATGGTTTTTTATTTTTTTGGACTTAATTAGCACAATTAATAATTTCATCCATAAAATCTAAGGTTAAACTATAGAAGAAATCATTTTATTATAGATAGTAATTAATGTCACTAGGTTCGGTCCATAACCTTTATAGATTATAAATAGAGTTGTTCATATGCAGCTCCAACCCCCCAAAAAAAGTTGGAATGGAAGAGCAAAAGTATGTGCTTCTTTAAGAAATTAAAGCTTGGTCTAATGGCTAGGGCACTCGCCTTTCGTACGAGAATTCAGGGTTCGATTCCCGTGAGGGCAAAGTCGGTGTTGACCAAGCATCGTGATAAAATGTAGGAAGCTACAGTTAGTAGCGCTCTAGGTAGCGAAGGCCGGAACTAAAAACGGCGTGGGAACTGTGGCTTGCTTACCACACGCTCCCCTATTCAAATCGCCACCTGGCAATATTCAATCGCCCTTCAAGGGCTGATTACGCCATACGGTTTTTTTTATCATGAACCTTTCTGTGTCGAATATCTATTACTAGGGCAGACGCAGAATTTTTTTTTTTTTTTTTGGAGGGGTCTAAAAAATTTTTTCGGGGAAGGGGAATAAGGACTCTCTAAGGAGGCAGATAAAAGTCGAAATATATTAATATATTAGGTTTTATTTTAGTTTTATATTTGCATGCCTAATTTTATGTATTGGGCAAAATTTTGAAGGATAAATCCACCTAGTCCACAGCCCTGCGTTCGCTAGGGATGTGTTCTGTAATTAAAAGCATTTTGTCACCTTTATGCTGTTGCATATGAACTTTTTTTTGAACATGTTATATATTTAACTACTTCATTAATGATTAATATTTTTTTTTTTTTAATTTAAGGCGCGTCAACATCTATGGTCATTGGCGCACGGAGCCTTCTCATATCACTGCCGGCCTCCGGACACTGTCCTCTCGTTACAGACAAAACGTCCATCACCAGACAGTGAGCTATAGAGGCTCCTAGAAAGAAAAAAAATCTAAGGGTAGCAGAGCTGGACTCGAACCCGGGTCCTCCCCGCGTGGGAGTCCAGTACGCTAACCACTTAGCTATTCCCTTTCCTGGATTAATGCTATTATTATGTAGTAGAGAGAAGGATTATCAAAAATCAGTATCAGTTTCTGACAAAAGTGACCAATTTTTTTATATTGAAGAAAATTGTAGAAAACTGAAAAAACTGATCAGTAAAAACGCACTTCCGGTCGACCGATTTTCTTCAAACTCGCAATATATTAAATTCTAATTAATATTAAATGACTGTGGGGAAGCTAAGTGGTTAGCGTACTGGACTTCCATGCGGGTTCGAGTCCAGCTGTGCTACCCTTAGATTTTTTTTTCTTTCTAGGAGCCTCTACAGCTCACTGTCCCCGTGATGGACAGTGTTGTCTGTAATGAGAGAACATTGTCTGGAGACCGGATCAGTGCACTGAGAAGGCTCCGCGCGCCAATGATCATAGATGTTGACGCGTCTTAAATTAACAAAAAAAGTGAGAGTTATTCAGTGGAAGTATATTTACGTCATGGATTATTTTGGAATAAAAAAAAAAAAAAGACATAATTATTACATGCCATTTTAAACTTGATATTCCGGTAAATTAGTCCGGCACAGAGTTCATGGTTGTTGGTACAAATTTCCCCCTTCTAATATACGGGAGCCTACCATCATTTCGATGGGAAATGATATTATGCTTTTGCACCTGTTACTAACACACGGCCTCTAAAACTTTAGTTCTTGTTGCTATGGTCAATGACCACAGATGTTTAACGCTCCTTAAATAAAAAAAAAAATTGAATGACTGATAGAATCATGGTGTAAAATAAAACAATACTTGGGACGAAAGTAGAACCTCGCCCCTTCCCAAAAACCTCCTTTAAATGACGTTTCCCGGAGAAACGTTTGAAATAAAGCGTACTTACATTAAGCTTACAAGAAATTCGTTGCGAGCTTTTTTTGTTGTTGACAAAATCACAAAAAACAACAACAAACATTCAGTAAAATGGTACTTTCCTATTGGTCGATTTTGACCAAAATGGTGGAACTTCAAATTAAATATCAGAGTTCAATATTTCTGGGTTTTCCCGTTTTTGAATTATGCTGATCACACACGCACCAATTTCTAAAAGCTCCCACTTTGGAATCTCAGAGAGATTTCAACACGCGTAGTATATCGGGTGAAAATTAAATATTGAAAATTCATTATCGGAAACGGGTGCCCAAAGGCGCGGGACCTAAGCCTATATGGCTCTTATCCCCCCGGTACCCCCCGTAACCCCTTAATTAGTCTCCCCCGGTAACTTGCCGGTTAATCTACAATATCTCAAGATATCCCTATACTCCAACTCGCCCAGACAATCCTGCGAGAGTGGTGTCCTCCCAAATATACGAAACCTAGTTCCAGCGAAACGGGGACACTGACATAAGTAGTGATACACCGTTTCCCTAACTCCGTCATCACAGTTCTGACAAATGGGACTCCTCGTCTTTCCTATGTTAAACAAGTGGCTGGACACCCAAGTGTGTCCAGTCACTATTCCTACCAAGGTCCTCAAACCCGTCCTACTGAGAGACAGGAGATACTCCGAAATTCTCTGCTTACCTGCCTTTATAAATCTTTTAGCTTGGAGGCACCCCTGCGTGTCCCCCCAGCCATTCTCCAAAGCACTCGTCTCCCAAAGTCTAATCTGTTTGTCGCGAAACGTCTTTGTAACGGCCAGGGCTGGTTCAGGACCACAGAATGGTAATGATGATCCCTCCCTGGCCAGCCGATCCGCCCTCTCATTGCCCTCTATTCCCGCATGTCCGGTATCCAATAGAGATGCACCTTAC